>JAURVB010014317.1:0-21918 GCA_033002965.1 Piper betle | reverse complement strand
CTTTCAAGATCAGTTTTTTAATGAATAAAAGGAAGTTCTTTTCCATACTATTCCAAGATTAATTATCTAAATTGGCTATAAAAATTTAAGTTTATTAATCATAATTATTATGGTACAAAAAGCATCAAGATTTAATTCTTTTCTTACACACATGCATCCAAGCCATGTCCAAAAAACAACAGGCAATGTATTTAGTAATTGCAAAATTTAGCAAGATTAATGAATATGCACTATGACCACAAGAGCTTTTATGAGTATATTCTTAATGGATTCCAAAACATTTGACAGTTGAGACAAAATATTCTAATGCATATCACTTTGATAAAAGCAAAGTAGCAGAAACCCAATTCTCCTTCACTACCAAAATGTGGAATATTCCATAATATATTCTCAAAATGTACCTAAAAGAAACAAACATCATAGTAATAAAGCTCTTAGTCATCTTCAACAAATGTATTGATCAGCAGCTTGAAGCTTATAGATTATTTAATTTAATATATGGTCTTTTTAGTTCTTGTTTTTTATTTCCTCATTAGAGTTTATCTTGTTGGTGGGTACCCCTACTTGTAAGATTTGGGACCTACCCTCATGAATCTCACAGCCAACCACCTATGAAAGATTTGAAAGAAACATAAGGAGTCTTGAATTGTGATGTTCTAAAGTACAAGAAGGAAATAAATGCATCCTGTCTACTAGCAAACATTTCTTGTTTTTTTCATTGACCATCAATTTTTATTGATATTCAAGTTGGGTAATTCTTGGTGTAACCAACTAATTTTGACATTGGAAGAGAGATTTTAATTCATGGACCTTTCTTTTATGTTTATTGATGTGTTAATGGATTTAAGGAAAACATTTAAGAAGGAGATCATTGATCATTAATGTTTAAATTGCTTATGTTTGGTTTTGTTATGTTGTTTTTTTGGTTAAAAGCTCTAGGTTTGATGTGGTTTTACATAACTCACTAAGAAACAAATAATGCTCAAAATCTCATTCTTGTCTTCTAGGTATACAAATGTTAGACGAGGTTTTGTTTGTGATTGTTCAATCAAAAAACAAAATAAGCTCGAGGTTTTATTTGTGATTGTTCAATCAAAAAACAAAATACGCTACAAAATAGTGGATCCGATAATTAATACTTAAACTTCAGGTTGTAAGTATCAATATAATTAATTAAAGTTGAAACTAAACTGAATTACCAGACTTGTTTGATTGAATTTTTTATTTTCCAAAATATAAGTTTCTGTCAATTATCATTACCTAATTAAATCAAACTAAAACCAAAATGAACACTTGAAATTGAAAAAAAAATTTAAGATCAATATACAAATTATTATCCTGGTTTGTTTGTCATGTATTTTGAGATGTTTAATAATTTGCTAACATGGAAAGAAATTGAATAATAGAGTATATAGGTTGGTTATGGGTAATGTGAAATCCAATCTAAGTCATGCAAAACCTTTCTTTCTTAATTTTTTAGCAGTGGCTTATTGTAATAAAGATGAAACATGCATTGAAATTTTGTGGGTTTACCTTAATTTTGGATAATTCTCTTTTCATTTAAGCCTATAATTTGATGGCTCTCTTTGTATCAGTGGGGGTAAAATGTGCAAAAAACAGTAATTGACTAATTGAAATATTGGGCACTGATCACCAAATGAAACCAAGTACAAACACCAACAAATTGATTCAATTTTTTTCTTTTTAATAATAAGAAACTGATTCAAAGTTAATTTCATATTGCCCTTAGTGGGCATCTAAACTTGCATTTAAACATGTAGAATCATGTAGTTAATAGGTTTTCACAAGGTGAACTTTTAACATAATTCAAACATTAATTTGCCAAGATATCCATCTAGCTAACTAGCCACAAGGAACATGACGAAGACATTATATGTGGAAAAGAAATGAAAAGAAAGATATTTCTACCTTATTATCAGCTGAATATGGCATGATTACCTTTCTGAGTTCCTGAGATTTCTGGGTTGTATAGTATTCATTGACGATCTTTAAAAAAATGGGCAAAAGGCAAATTGGATACATACAATTGCATCATTGCCAGCAAATGTAAAGTTGAAGGATTTAGAAGAAAAAGAAGCAGCCAGCAAATAGGTGTTAATTCATTTTTTTTCACCATGTACAGCAGCACCAGATAAACAATACACTCCCAGAAGAAAAATCTATAATGCACAGCCTATCCATAAGATAAGAAGGGGAAAAAAGTTCTATGATGGATTACTTGGTTACGACTGAGCCTTTTCCCACCTCTTCCTTTGCCTACAATTTACAATTAAGCTATTTGTACAACTTTTTTTCCTACTTTAGTGTAGAAAGATGTAACAAGCTCAACTTCTAATCACAGTAATTACCTCGGGCGCACACAACACAACCACCTACTAAAAAAGAATAATTAATCCTCTAAGCAGAAGCTGAAAGGAGAAATCTGACAACTTCAGATCAACAATTATTTTGCCAAAATATGGCACATTCCAAGTCTGGAATCCGACATTCAGACCAGGAGAAGCTGCATTTGGGTTTGACTAAGGCAACAAAATCAGATGAGAAGATTGCACATCCCATTCTTGCGCAGCAGATTACTGCCCTAGATTCTTGTGCTTTTTAAGTGAATAAACACAGATATCGTCAGCCTGGATTGAAGGCAAGCAATGAGAAAAGCTGCAAAATTTTGTATTAGGAACGAAAATATTTTATGAAAAATACACATCTAGACTGAAACAACCTCTAACCTTGATGACTTTCTCACTAGTGATGACAGATTCCGTTCAAACATAAGGTAGAACCCATTGATTGGAGAATGATTTGGAAATTTCTGTATTTGAGAGCTGTGCCTTGGCCCCTTGACTGCTCAACACTCACGCTATTGTATAAATTGTGATCAGAATCGTGGTTTTCAGTAGAAAAACACCCATGCTCAGTGCGTCTGTTCTGTCCTGGTGAAGGCAGAATTTGTTGAGGATGTCTTATATTAGTTTCCGAAGAAGCTGCATAGGTAGATGGCCTTCATACTTCTAAAAACTTACGGGTTTGGACATCCAAGAGTGTAGCTTATGAGGTAGAAGGTGACATCCTGGTGTGACAAGGTGGCTGTCATATTTCCACCTACTGTAAATAATGAAATGATGAATTTGCAACTAACGGTTAAAGTACTGCTTGACAACACTCACTTTCGCCCACCCATCCATGGCCAAATTTCATTCCCGAAGGCAAAGCACTTTCAATTTTCTTCAGGCGATCCTCCATGCTTCAGACCCAAGATTTGCAGCAAATCGGGCAAGGCTTCTCACATATGTGTGCTCAATATGTACACCAACCTGATTCATGTCAAAATTTTATTCAGTCACGATACATCAAACCTCAAAGGAGATGTAAAATAGAAAATATGAAACATAAGAGCATAAGTGCCATGGAACTTACAGGAATGAGCTGCTTCCTTTTATCCTGAAATGCAGCAACTACAGATGACTCACGTTCCAACAGGGGCTGAAGAAGCAAGCTATAAGTATTTCACCTATCTTCGTCAACAATACTTGGCATCTTTGAAAATTTTGACATACACTTCATCGTAACTCCTATGTCCACGGCAAACCTTAGATGTTGCTTACATGTAATCCTAAATGCATAAGAACACCAATGGAAGACCATCATCTACCTGAGAACTCATTGTCTCTGTCGGGGTTGTCATCAATTCCCCAACTTAAAGCTTTGGCATTGTGATTCTCTTCCGACACATTGTTGTCACCAGGTTTATCAACTCCCTTTGTGAAAAAAATCCACAGCAAAATTAGGTTTGCTATCAGCAACTGGAGCAAGAATATATTCTGAACCAGCCAGGTCAACTGGAAAATAACCAAGTTGTTTCTTGTTGGAGGTTATGCCCGGTTTTCTGCCCTTTTTTCACCTGTAGTTCTTTATCTTCACCAGGAGACCTTAAATCTTCCAAATTCTTTCTTGCCAACTCTTGTATAGAACGAGCCTGCAACAAATTAATCAATTTTTAGAATTGCCGCCTTGCCACTATATTATTATTATTGTAAAAAGAAGTACTTGTTTCCACATGGGCTGTACCTGCTGAAAATAGATGGTACTCAGAGCATTATAACGCATTGCGTTTGAACATATCAAAAGACATCTACCTGCAAAATAAATTAATAACTTAGTTTGGCAAGTCAATGTAGATTGAATCTCAAGCTTACCTGAATACTAAAATTAATAATAACTTATTAAGCTAACATTTTTATTACAACTAAATAAACAATTGACAGAGCTAGCTACACAAAATTGTCAAGAACAGTAAATGACCAATCATGGTTCCTAATATTGTCACCTTTGAGAACTCTCCCTTGGGAAGGGGCCACGACCAAACCAATCCAAATGACGGGATTTGCACGTCTCAGAGAAATTTCGCAATAATCACGCGAGATATCACAATATTTAATCAATGATCTTTCTTCTTCTGAATAAAATTGGAGAAAATCTTTACCATTATAGCAAATACAGAAATAATTAATGCTAATATTATAATTACCATTTAAAAATATGATTAATTAGCATAATAAATCATTCTACAGAATTTTATTTAGTTATGGAAAGCATTGGGAATTTAAATCAACAAATGAAGTTACGCGGCACAATCATGTTATGGATTTAGAGAGTGAAGCACTATAGGTAAACCGTAAGTAACTGCTAATTAAACACCAGAAATCTTGACAGCGTTGGAAGAAAATGGACATTTATTTTCTCCATCAAAATTTTGAAGAACATCAACTGACCTCAAACTGTTCCAAGTTAGCGTAAGCAGCAGAAGCTAGATTGTCCCTCACGGTTTTAAAATCCATTGGACTCTCAATGACATCATGATAATCTGGAAGCTTTACAATAAAGGTAACAATCAATCAGATTCTACCAATTGCAAAAGCAATAAAGGAAAAACAATAGAACTAACTTAACAACCTCTTCCAGATCCACTGGCTTAGAAAACACTCCATATTTGTCTTTTCTGCCGTGTAATAGAAAACATAAAACATTTATCTCAGTCCATGGATACTCCCAGATAAAGATAATGAACTATGGATGAAACCACAGAAATGCCCAAATTCTCACTTCTGAATTCTATCAAGATTCAAAGTCAACAAAATTTTGTCTGGCGAAGGCACCTTTGGTCCAGATTCTAACCATGCATCTGCACATCATTAAAAAGAAAAGAGAAAACACTCGGTAGTTAAATTAGAAAAACAGCCTGCTGAAATGAACACAAACAAAAGAAAGCCTATTTGAGAGTGCATCCTCTTCCATGCGGTAGAACATCTAGAAATAATCAAACAAATTAAGTTTTAACAGAACTCACACCCAAGACCGACTAGAAA
The DNA here is from genome assembly GCA_033002965.1 of Piper betle. Taxonomy (NCBI): domain Eukaryota; kingdom Viridiplantae; phylum Streptophyta; class Magnoliopsida; order Piperales; family Piperaceae; genus Piper; species Piper betle. Next base: position 16,534 of record JAURVB010014317.1, on the reverse strand, counting down.
AGTTCAAAACCACAAAGATTCAATGACTGTTTGAAAGACAAACATTTGCATCTGAAACAATCAAACAAATAGAGATTAATGTTCAACAAAACTCACACCCAAGACTGATGAGAAAAGTCAAGCCCACAAAGATTCAACAGCTCTTCAAACAAGCAGGCAAAGATTCAGCATTTGCAACAATTCAATTCTCAGAAAAAGTATATATGGTCAATGCAGTAAGACCAGGACAACCAACTATTTTTTAGTAATTTTTTTAACAAAAAGTTGCCGTCGAAGGAAGGGGACAGAACTTGTAAAAAGCACCTTTTCTTTCGTCACTGTCAAGCAAAACCATACATTCTATGCAATCAACCCCATAAAAGAACAAAGCAACCAACACTATATCCCCGAATCCGAAAGCAATCTAGTACAACCCGAATTCCTCCAATCTCTAAAAAATCCAAAAAAGAATAGGAATGCGAGCAATGCTACTTCGCATAACAGGGTACCAATGCAACCAACCACTCTAAAGAGCAAGAAAATTAAAAAATAGAAAAAAGAAAATTTTCGCATCAAAATGCGACAGCAGTCTAATCTTTGGATAACACAAAATATTCCACAACTGCTTTGATGAGAGAAAGGATAGAAAGGTCTGCGACCTCAGTGACAAGGTTGAACTCCTTCTCCCTCCTCTTCCTCCCACCCCCTTTGACTGTTCAAGCACCACCACCACCGCCTCCTCCTCGCCGGAGTGCGGCGAATCAGCTGAGGGGGTGGAGGACGAGAGAGGCGGGCCGGCCGTCGATCTTCGTCATATGCTCGTTAGTCGTGGGCCGGGTTGCAATCGGAGCGGGAGTTGGAGCGGGTTTAAATCGGACGAAATAGCTCAGGCGAATCGGTCTAAGTCAGTCATATATAAAAATTTTAAATTAAATAAAATTAATTAATTATTAGTATAGAATATGTCATTTTGATGTAATTTTTATGTTATAATATGTATTATATTTTAAGATAATTTTTAATATTTTTTTGGATTTTTTAAAAATTATTTAGAATTAATTATTACTGACTCGGGTCAGAGTTGAGTCCAGCCTTAATTACGAAAATGCCGCTGATATTTCATCCTCATCTCTCCACGCCACCGCCCCGCCCCACCCCGCTACCCTGTCGCCGCCCTCGCTTCCTTGTCGCACCGTCACCCCCCCTCGCCCCCCCTCCCGCCCCCATCGCCTCCCCTCCTCGCCTCTTGCCCCACCCCGCCCCGTCGCCCCCTCCTTGCCTCTTGCCCCGCTGCCCGAAGCTGCCCTGGCAGCCCTGTCGCCCTGTCGTCCCCCCTCACCCCTGCCCCGCTGCCCCATTGCCGCCCTCTCCCAATCCCATGTCACCCAGCTTGCCTCCCTCTTCGCTCGTCCTCGCTGCCTCCCCACCGCCGGCCAGAATCGGCCGATTTGAGACTGATTCTGGAATCGGTTTGAATCGAGGTGAAAATGGGCTCGGATCGGCCGATTTGCGGACTGATTCGAGCCTAGACGATTCAGAGAGTTTTAAATCGGATCACTGCCAATCCGATTTAAATCGGCCAATTCCAAGTGGAATTGGCCGATTTGCGGCATCACTGAAGAGATATAAATCCGATCGGAGGCAATTTGTGTCAAAAATATCGGGTAAATCGGTTTGGCTCAAATCGTCTGTCAACCAGCCAATTCAAACCGATTCTAAAATTGGCCGATTCGACTTGATTCTAGACGGTCGTGGGGGAGGTGGCGAGGGCGGCGACGACGGGGCAGGCGGGGCGGGTTGGGGGTCGATGGGGGTGGATGGGGCATGGTAGGTGAGGGAGGTGGGGCAGGGTAGCGATTAGGCGATGGCGATCGGTGGAAAGTGAAGGACGGGCGACATCGGGGAGAAGGGGGAAGAAATAGTGGAGGTGACATTCTTGTAATTAAAAGTTGACTTGAGTAAAAAATAATAATTAATTCCAAATAATTCAAAAAAATCCAAAATAATATGGAAAAAATATCATAAAATATAATATACATTGTAACATAAAAATGACAATAGAATGATGTATTCTATAACTAACATCCTACCAATTTTAACTAAGTTGAAAATTTTGTATAGGGCTGATTTGGGCCAATTCAACTGAATCAATTCCTGACCGATTTAAACTGATTCGAACCGATTTAGTGATTCCCTCAAAAATAGATTCAGACCCCGATTCCAATTTTTTGTAACTATGGTCGTGGGCGCAGGGGCTTGGATAACTTTTAGTTTTAGAGAGTAAAAATTTAGATTTTTCTTTTTCTAAAAAAAAGATTAATTGATATTTTTATCTAATTTAATGTAAAAAAGAGTTTTCTATAATTAAAAAAAGGTGGCAATTTTTTTTAACCAATATGGTGAAAAGTTTTGCATGAGAATGAGAAAAAAAATGGTGAATTGTCCTTACCGCTATCAATTTAAAACTCATGACTCAAGTTAAAGTTTTACTTTAGAGAACTTGTCACTTTAGTTGTCCGTACGAGTCGAGTCAGTTTCATAATGCGCGTGTTGAGCTAAGACTAGCCGTGTATTATGAGCCACGAGAGTCAAGTATAGTACTTGATGATAACGTCAAAAAATATGATGAGAAATGAGTTATCAGAGTATATAACAGTATCTAGTTTTTATGTATTTGATCGTAGAATTATTTTTAGGTTGAACAATGCATTGAGGCCTGTTATGTAGTAGTTTAGGTGGGTTATTAGTTGTAGAACATGTTATTTTGATGTTATGTAGTGTATTATATTTTATGGTATTTTTTTCATATTTTCTGGATTTTTTTTGGAATTTATTAAGAGTTTGTTATTATTTTTTATTCGAGTTGGAGTTAAGTCAACTTTTAATTATGAGATTGGCATCCAAATCCCTCACCCTGATGCTTCCCTTCTCTCCCTGATTGCTGCCCCAAAGCTCGCCACCGATGCCTCGTCCGGCCACTGCACCACCGTCGATTGACGCCAACGAAGCTACCGGAGCTCGCCGAGTCGTTCCCCCACCATCCCGACCACCACCTGGCCTCCATGATGCCCTGACCCGCACCCTCACACTGCGATGGCTGGCACAGTTCTGCCATCGGCGGCGCCACTCCATTGCCACTACACCGTCGCCACCACCCCCTTTGACACTAGAAACCTTTCCCCCACACTGACTGTTGACGTCGAGGCTAGCCGAGGGCTTATCAGACAAGCCGACCGATCGTGGCAGACTCATGGCCGTCGTTGGCGACCATCTACACCACCGTCATCCACACCACCACCATGGTTGCGTTGAGCTCACTAAGCCGGTGCCGACCCATAGCCCCAATCACCTCACCGGAAAAGCCATTAGAAAACCTCTAGAATAGGCAGAAAAATCGCCAAGCCCGAAAATTGGATTTGCTTGAATTCACTAGAAATTGCCGGATTTTTGCCAAATTTCTCCAAGCAAACCCGATCAAACTCTAGACGTCACTGAGTGCCGAATTTAAGTTCCAAATTACCTTCAACCTAATTAATTAAAATTAAAAATTATTAGCACAATATGCTAGGATTTGATTGATCGGTGTGATAAAATATTTTGATTTTAAATAAAATGAATTTATATGATTTGAATTGTATTAAATAAATGCTAATGAACTAATTAGGTAAACTAAGTATGATTTGTTAATTAACTACAACGTAGACTAGAAAATCATTATGTAGATTGATTGAGTGCGTTGATGTGAGTGTGATATAAGATGTGTGAATACATCATAGCTGGCGTTAGCTTTTAGTTTTGATGTGTATGTATTGGAGTAGAAGCTCGCCCCCTAGCCGCATGGACACGATTTGAACTTCTACTAGGTAGCGAGTTGTGATTTGTTTTAACAAGTAAGCGAACGTGTAAAGTGGTAGATTTATCGTATCCCATTCCACATTGGCCATTTAGTTGTACAAATTTCCTGATTAATAGCCCTCGAGGATGAGATCCCTTGAGTATGTTTTTAAAAACTTAAATCTAGATCATGATATCTTCGGGCCTACTATATTACAATCACTACCCAGACCTGCGTACATATGGTTTTTTCGGGTTTTCCAATGAGATGTGGGATAAGGGAAAGTCAACTTATGTACACCGTGATTGGGAATGTGCCAGTCAAAGAGGGCTCTGGATTAGTGAGTGGGCCGTTCAATTCCCGAGGGATCCTGACAACTCTATCTTTAAGTTCTTTAAACCTGAAGAAATGTAGAGGATTACTGGGTACTACAATGTAGTGTCTGTCTAGATTTGTAGATTCAAAGGGTACTGAACGCATTGACCTGAGAATACTCAGCCCATATGCTTAGGGCCAAGAGTGATACAAAGGATGTAAAGGGCTTTATGATAATTGTTATTTTCGCGCAAGGGATAGTTTGAGAATTTTTCGAGGCATCTGACGAGTTAGGATGGGATGCTATCGAACCATGGCCGACAACTCTTGATTAGTGCCAAGAGTTTCTAATGCAGAAGTATATAAATAAATTCATTTAATCAGGAGAGTCAGCTCTCCTATACCAATTTGATTATTAGTTATTTCTTGACCAGTAACACTCGTTATTGATACTTTTTATATTATATATGTAGGTGAGAATCTGGATGACTGAGCACTATCAGGACTACAAAGGATAAACAATGTAACTTGTACACATGTACCTGTCAAGACTGAATGAGAACGTGATGTGATAAATTGCTATGAATGGTGATAGATGAATGTCTTAATGTCTTATTGCATAAAATGATCTATGTGTGATATTATTATGCATAGAATAGAACAAGGTGAGTTAATGGGGTCAAGACCCGATTCAAGATGAAGAAAATGATGATAACGAAAATGTTGAGAGAAAAATATCATGTTTTTGCTATGTTTTCCACTTTTATTATTATGTATACATATGATTTGTCATTGACAGGGCAACCCTTATTGCACTTTTAGGGGAGACTCTGTCCCTTTTGTTTGAAAAATCATTATTATTTTTCGAACTCTTAATGAGTTTGCTTTATTTTGAATATGAATTACACATCATATCAATCATCTAGAACCACGTTAGAATCTAAACATCTCATCCATGCATTGAATGTTTACTTCACTATCTTGAGACATCGAGGTTAGATCTAGGTTGACTCAACCGAATTAAGTAAATTAACGAACGATTCGGTCAACAATAGCATTTCTGGTTCAGTTCGCAGGTGAACCAAATTGGGGTAGCAGTTCTGATAGATGTATTATCGGTTACATGTGTGCAAAAGCTGTTTTGAGTTGTACAGACAGGTATATTTCTGTCTTAATATTTTTGTTTGTAGATTTTCTTGCCAACCAGTTGTGTGACAGGTTGTTCAGGTTATAGTAGGGATTACTAGTAGGATGGTGAGACAAACTCGCATGACACAAATTAGGGCCCATCCTCTCCATTGCCTAGACATGACAGTCCCAGCTATGGTCACACTGGCATGACATCTTACAGATCGAGGACCACTATGTCACCAAGAAAGCCCACTGCGCCAGTCTTAGTTAGTCAACACAGTGAGAGCCATCGTTATGACACTCACCACAATAGCAATAGTTGACGGGAGAGAGATGCAGGGATTGCCAAATTGGTTGAGGCTAAGATATAGATGTAGCAAAACGAAGAAGAATTCTGGAGAGAGCTCAAACAAACAGCCCTCTCAATACCCAGAGTTAAGAAGAGACTAGCAGTGGATGATGAGAGCCAGCAGTTCCCATGAGCCCTCCGCCGCTGCCTCCTCCTTAACCACTACAACAGAGGACTACTCCAACAATGACTCCTCTATTTGACCCATTTCAGACAAGAATGGGACCAAATATCAGTAGACCCGTAGTAGCAGGTAGCGGGCAGACTGTAGGTGAAAGTAGAGCTGAAGGATGTGATAGTGTGCCAACAGGTATAAGACTATAATTTTCGCAATATGAGCCAGGAGAAGGGTCTAACAGATTAGCTGATGTAAGGAATTTGGAACTGTAGCAGTTTGAAAAGTTCGTGAAAGATGGTGGACGGCCATTCTTTGGGAAGTTGGGTGTTGAAGAAGCATTCCTGTGGATATTATCAGCTATAGGAATGTTTAGCAATATAACATGCCCAATGGAGCATAGGGTACACTATTATAGAAGCATTCTAAGATTAAGCCAGAATATGGTGGGATTCAGTGATGAGTTTCGCATTTGCCCACCGACAACCTCAAGACATCGCCTTGGAAGAACTTAGAGCGGAGTTCAATGGGAAGTACTTTCCGTCAAATGTGAGAAGGAGAAAGGAGCGGGAATTTCAGTCGCTAAAGCATGCTCTTATGACAATGGTGCAATATAAGACCAGGTTCAGAGCTCTAGAAAAGTTTATGTCAGATTTGGTTCCCACCGAAAGAAGGAGAATAGAGTGCCAAAGTTTTTTTCTATTATCTTTATAGGCGAAGATTAGGAGTGGGACATGTTAGCCTTGGCAGAAGAGCAGTGATTACTATTTGCACATATAGACCTAATGCGATGCGTATTACTTATGTAGTTTTGTCATGATGTAGTCTTTTGTGATATGTTTTGTCTCATGTTGAAAATATTTGAAATGTTCTAAGATTGACTTAGTAGTAATTATGACTAATGTGATCAACAGATGAGTCAAGACCCAGCTTAAAAAATATCATGTTTTGTTGTATATAACTTTGTTGTACTCTTAAGTTGTTAATATTGTTAATTTGATAGTATATATTGTTATACAGGTTAGCCCCTTATTACACTTTTAAAAAAAATCTTGTCCATTTTATTATAGAATTTTTTATAATTATTATCATAATTTAATTGATTTTGGTTGTGATTAATTATCATGGTATTCACATCATATCCTGTTAGGGTGTGCATCTCATATATGCATTAGTTGCGCATTGTGGTATTTTTGTGCTTGAGTTGCCTAGACAGTTTAGGTCTCTTCCGTTTAGGTTCAGGGTTGACTAACTTAATCAAATTAAGTGTTGGTTTAATCTATCGTAACAATTTAAGTTCGGTTTGAGAATGAACTGGATTTAGAGTGCTACATCAATAATTTATGTTAGATGTAATAGTTTATATAATTTTAATATAGTTAAATTACATAAAATATAAAAAATAATAAATATAATTACGTTATAATGATAGTTTTACATGATAATATAATAATTTTATTTCCAAATAAACTATTTGTCATATAATTGAATTGAAATTAAATTATTTAAACATTCATAATTAATTTTATTTCAAGTTATTTACAATATATATATATATATATATATATATATATATATATATATATATAATACTCGATGTTTAACTCAAACCCGACCTAATTTGAACCCTTTTAAGCTCGACTCGAAATCAAAATAAACAAGTCGAGTTTGAGTATGGTTGAACTCGACTTGACTCGCTTGATTGGCACCCCTATTTGCTTCCTATTTTATCAATTCAACTGAGAGTGTGTTTGCAGTTTTTCTATCATTAAGAAGATCAATCTGTACTCATTTTGTAATTAGGAAACTACTGAACGAATTTGTAGCTAGTCTAATGAGTGCAAGATGTCCAAATTTTACTAGTCCAAGTTGGGGATTGGCATCCGGATTTATTAATCAATGGTATTGGAAGGCAGTTTGCCATTATCCTACCGCAAGAAAACTATGTACTCAGTTCTTGGTTTGTTTGGCTTAAATTAAACTCGTTTTTCATCTTCGTTTTAGAAAATTTATCAGCTATAAGGCTTTGATTGTGAGGTATGGCTTAAAACTTAGTAATGGCATATGATAGCACACATAAATATACTAATGTATCTTATGGCTTTTAAACTTGTCAACTTTATGAATATCCAATCATTCACTCGGAAAAAAGTTACACTTGCAAGTTAAGTAGGCACTTGGATTATACTGACGTGAGATGAGTTCCAATTTAGTCTTACAAGTTACTATTTCAATCTAAGCCATGAAAACAAAGCCCATGATTTTTGTGTGCTGCCCATGGTGAAACTAGGCCTGTGCTTTGTGGAACCCATTGGAAGTTTGGACTACCACCTGCTAGCCCAAAAGGCTTTAAATGTGGGCAAGCATGAACAAGCTGGAGTGCAGGATTTGAAGGTCTTGTGTTGCTCTTCAATGGGTTGCTTCAGAATATAGTGATCATGTGTATCGCTGCTTGGTCATGGATGTCCCATCCTCGCTACTCCCTCGTTTTGCTCTTCAACAGGGATGAGTTTCACGACAGGTACTTTTTCTTCAAATATTGTTGTTCTTAAAAAATTGACATGTGGTCTTCTTAATAAGGGACTCACTTGACTGCATTGGAGATTAAAACTGATCATGAAACTTGAACTAGTTTCCCAGCTGTGTTCTCTTTAGAACATTAAAAAGAGAAACAGTTGACTTCAGATGTGTGTATATATAGAGTAGTATGGAAGTAGCTACTGCTTTTGTGTGGGGTAATATGCAGACCAGCCAAGCCTGCTTCATGGTGGGTGTGGCAAGATTCTTGTCAATTTTTGGGGGGAGAGATTGCCTTGCTGGTGGAACTTGGATGGCTTGTACCAAGGATGTGCGCTTCGCTTTCTTGACCAACGTGTTGGAGCCAGAGCCAGACTCTTCTTCCGTTGCAACGACCAGGGGTGATCTTCCATTGCTTTTTCTGAAGGTAATTAATTCTGTATATTACTTCTCATTTTTGTTCTCAATGGAATGACAACGACTAGCTTCCTTGCCTATGATTTGACTTGGCATGAATTCATGTTTTTCAATGGTATGGAAATGATGAGCAAATGTTGTGTACCTATGACAATTTGATGTTCACATTAGTTCTTTTTTGTCTGCTATACACCCATAACTTGCCATTTCCCCCTTCCAATTCACTATTGAAGTGCACTTTTTCCCCATAAATGCAGATTAGACAATCAGAATAATTCTTTTGGAGTAGTTCTCCCTCCTCCAATTGATAGTCACACCCAGAATCAGACAAACCATAAATTAGATAAAGGAGAAAGTTGGTGTTAGGATTAGGACAAGCATTTAACAGACATTTAATTGTCGAATCATTGTCATTTGTCACCACATGAATCTTAAATTAAAATCCATGTACCCAATTCTTTTCGAGATTCAATGTAAGAAGAAGCAAGAAGAGTCGTTGCAAGCAAATATCATATTATCAATGAGTAGTTAATTACTATGTGAGCTATTGCTAATTTTTCTTGGCATTCAATTGAGATGAAAATTCATATTAAAGTGCGGGTTCAATTTTTATTATTTATAGAAAATATTTGGTTACTTTCCCAGGTTATAGACATTTGTTTTGATGAGGCATCTGTCTCTGAGTATACTTTGTCTTATTGTGCAGAGTGAAAAGAATCCTCTTGCTTTTGCTGATGAGATAGTTGAAGAGGGCCACTTGTTTAAAGGATTCAATCTTGTACTGGCAGACCTATGTTAAAAAACCATGGTTTATGTCTCTAACTGGCCAAAGGGAGAGCCTGTCACGGTGGAGAAGGTGCTTCCAGGTCTCCATGTCCTCACAAGTGCTAAGTTGGACAGCCCCTGGCACAAGGTTAAAAAATGCAATATTGACAAAATTTGTAGCGCAGAGATGAAACTTCACAAGTTAAATTCTTGTAGGCTTTGCGCTTGGGTCTAAATTTCAAGAACATGCTTGGTAAATATGGAGGAGAAGAGGTTCAAGAGGAAGAAATGGTAGAGTATCTTATGGGAGACAAAGTGAAAGCAGACAGATGCATGCTTCCCCATACTGGGCCTGATCCTGAGTGGGAATGGGAACAAAGCTCCATATTTGTTGAATCTGAGACAGAACAGGTGAAAAAATGAACTTGGCTTCTTCTTGTCAATTTTCCCTTTGTATGATAGACAAAATCTGATGCATGATATTGCAGGGTTTGTGTGGAACAAGAAGTACTTCAGCTTTGACAGTGGAATCTACTGGGCATCTGAATTTATATGAGAAGTATCTGGAGAAAGGTAGTTGGAAGGATCACTCCATTAGCTATCAAATTGAAGGGTTAAAATAGAAGGTCACTGTAACTCATATCTCCCAAGAAGGTAGTTTACACGTGAATGGACATTGTTGGTATTTTTATGTTGCTGATATATATTGGTACTTTTTTTAAGGAAACAAATTGGAGGTTTCAATGAGTGAGACTTTGTCCATTGGGAACCTTGTCAAACTTTGCCTCAAGGCCTCTTCTTCAAAGGAACCAAAAAAAACTATAATATAAACCATAACTATTAACTTTGTGAACAAAGAAAGCAATGCCTATTCTAATTCTTGTATTATAATGAGATTGGATTACTTGAGCAAGTGGCACAATTTTTTTCCTGCTCCACTGTTTAATCTGGTTGTCTATAGGGACGAGACCCATATCTATCTTTCTAAAAAGAACAACCCCACCCCCCCCTTCTCTCGTCAATGACCGGCCACTAGCCAAGCAACCTAGTTTGGCTCAGCTGTCCACAAAGTGTATTTGGCCACTGCCGGTTAGATCCAATTGGAGGGCTGGTGGATGGCCAAGCACGCAGCTGCGGCTTGATCTGGCCTTCAGCTGGCCGCTAATTTTATTTAAAAAAACAGTTGTGCAGCCAAATCCGGCGAATGCCAGCTGGACCTAGTCGCCGACGACCACCGGCAAGAAGAGGGGGATGGGATAATTTTATTTTATTTAGCATCAAATCTAGACCGTCTTGTAATCGGATAGTCCATATTAAAATATGGCGCATGAAAATTTCCATCCTCTTTGCTCAAGTAACCTTTTCCTTATATATAATATATATAGTTCAGCTGCTGGAATAATTTGGAGTGCCAAAGAAAAAGGAAAGCTTGCAGTTGATAATAATATAATAGAATGTATTTTTTTCTAATGTAAAGTATAATTAAGTGGATGGGCATGTACATTGTAAAAACAAGATGACTGTTTATAAGGACAACTCAATCATCTTTGTATGTTCAAGGACATTTTAATTAATTAATTAATATAGATGATTCACGCTGCACTAACTAGCAAGATAATTTTATTAAAATTGGAGGCCAATTTTGGCAGTGACGGTGGTCGAGACTTTTATTTTTTTAATCTAAAAATAAAACAAATTAATATTTTTAAAGTAAATTAATTTTTATTAATAAAAAAGATATTAAAATCGAGCTTTATTAAAATTAAAGCATTAAGCTCAATAAAATATAATAAATTAAATCATTATAATATTTTTAAAATTAGAATTTATTTCTAATATATTTAATGTAAGCCATAGCTTGACCTCTCATAGGCTATTTATACATCTAATATATTTCACTTCTTAATCGTTTTGACTGTGGGTTGTACTTATTATAAAAAAATATTGTCATGTGTTTTAAAGTAGTAATTAATAAATTAAATATTTATTTTACACTTCTACCCTTTCTAACTCAATATTTTTACAATTTTTTCTATCTTTATTAAAAATATTAACTAATTGAAGCATTATTTATACATATTAGTTGTTTTAGTTTTTTCAAACATTTCTATATATATTTATGCCATGAGATATTTTTTCTATATGAAGATTTATTTTCCTATCATACATGTAGAGATTATTAAGTCGTCAAAGTTTTAATAAATCATTGTAAATATTTTGTTTATGTTATATACGAATTATAATTTAATCACAAATATTTTAATGTATTATAGAAAACAAGAGACTCAAATTTTTAACGTCCTCGAGCCCTCTAAATATGTCGGGAAATTAATATAATTCACCCAGAAAATAGCATGGAATGAAGCATAAAACACCAAATCACAGAGTAACTTCACATTCATCCAATTTAATCAAACTCCAACCATTATATGTATGATATATAATAATATTAATTAATATCTTTGATGCTGTCAGTGCTGGCATGAGGTGGGACTTGCTTTGCTGGAGACTGGAGCAATGAGATTATGAGAGTGAGAAAGCAAATTAGAGTCATTTAGACCAAAACCCATCATTTTCCTTGTCCATTATAATTTTTATGTATGCCTACTCCATACATGCCACATTCATCATAATTTTCTTGCTTTAAGCCAAAACTGCCACTTGCATCTTTTTTAAAAAAATTTTACAATTTGCCTTCTAGGTTTGCCGGGTGCATTTACACGCGGCTTGATTCAATTTGAATTATGCTCGGAAAATTAAAATTTGTCATACATAATATAAAAAATAATAATATATTCAAAATGACCTAATATCTCTATAAATATAGTTATTGTGAAAACAATGAAAAATAGCATTTTAATTTTTTTTAAAAGCTTTAAATGTAAGATCCTTTAAATAATAGTCTTATATTTGATACATTTTATTGTAAGATTGACTGTATTTGTAGAAATGTAATTATGATTTTCAAATTCAATTGACTATTTAAAAAAATGATTAAGTCAGTTAAATTGACACTTAAGTTAAGTTATTATAAATAGTATGAGAGCCAACCTAAAAATTTTACGTTATATTTTTATTAATCTAACTATAAAAGTTTTAAAGACAAAATTTCATAATAATACGTGGAATATAAAACTTCTAAATAATTTGTCTTACATCTAATGTACGTAAGGGGTAAGATTTTATATTAATAAGGATATATTTATGATATTCAATTTTGTTAACTAGTTTTAAAAAATGATTGAATATATTAGTGAGGATATATCGTGATATTTAACTTAAGTTAATCAATTTTGAAAAAAATGACATATATTCAATCAATTTACTTTTTGAGACGAATTACTACGCTAACACCTATAAAAATAAAAAATTTACAACCAAACTTAAAAAAAACAATTGATTTATTTTTGTTTAAGGATGTAGACCAAAAATTGCCATAAAAAACTGCTGAGAATAATTATTTTATTTATATCTAGACTGGCCAAAAGAAACCGAGTTAATTAGTTAATATTGCGCTAAACCAATCAAAATTAATGTGGTGTACAATTGTGGGTGTCTTTAAAAATAAACATCCATTCTTCCCGGTTCCCACCCTGAGTCTCCTGCTTCCTCCCTCCTTCAAAGAAGTCCTCACCTTTGACAGTTTGACCCACCGCCCTTCTGTTCTTCCTTTCTCTTCCTCTCCACCCCCTCACCATCTCCTTCCTCCCTTCTTCCTTACCCACCTCTCAGCCCTCTCTTTTTATCACCCCAAATTCCCTCCCATGGCAGCTCCCCGCCACTTCCCCCCATCATGGGCACCTGCTTTTCCTCCTCCACCAAGGTCACCGGCGGCTCCTCCGGCCGGGACAAGGCCCCCAAGAAGAAGAAGAAGCAGGAGGAGGGGGTGATGCCTCCCAAGAACGCTGCTCTCCGCAGGGATAAGGAGAAGCAGAAGCAGCAGCTGCCGGCCAGGCAGAGGGAGACGGGGATGGTGCCGTTCGGGAAAAGGACCGACTTTGGGTATGAGAAGGATTTCAAGGTGAGGTACACGATTGGGAAGTTGTTGGGTCATGGGCAGTTTGGTTATACCTATGTTGCTGTGGACAATGCCACTGGGGAACGTGTTGCTGTGAAGAGGCTAGAGAAGAGTAAGGTATGTTTTTGTTGGGGTTGAGTTGTCAAACTGGTTTTGAAGCTTTTCTAATTGTGGATTTATTTGGCTCTTGCTTTGGGTGACAGACTGCTTAAACTTTTAAGCTTTAACTTCTTTACTCGTAGTTGCATTCAAGTATTGAACCTGGCAAATATGGAAATGAGATTAAGTCTTTTAGTTGGCTCTTTGTATAATTGGTAGTGGAGCACAACTTTGTGATTTGGGTAAGAAAAGATACTTGGCAAAACATTATAGACTTTACTTCTACTAGCTATCAAGTATTGAAATTGTCAATAAATTTTCATGTCAGTTCTTTTGTAACATCTGGTAAAACATGACTTTGTAGTTGGAGGGAAAATGTTACTTGGTAAAATATTTTTAACCACTTCAACCTACATGAAAAAATTAGTTTGCCTGCTTCCCATTTTACAATTTATTGTATGTCGTAATTGGTTTTTTGACATGGTTGAACACTTTGTATTGTGTTTCAAATGCAACATTGATAACGACTTGAAAAACATTGGCCAGTGACTTTGATCCACTTGAGTTTAATGCTTCTATTCTACTTAACACGTTTTTCAAATACTTGATTTATTTGCAGTGCGACACAACTTTTTTGGAAAAATAAGTTACTTATCAGTGCATTATAGACTATACATTTGCTAGTGAAATCTTAAGTGAGTAAATTGTATTGTTGTCCGTCGGAATCCGCCGGAAAACCGCCGACACTCGTCGGGAAACCGCCGACACTCGTCGGAAAACCGCCGGAACCGCCGGAAAATTGGATTCGTGGGAAATTCGCCGGATCATCCGCCGAACGCACCCAGTCCAATCTGATCGGACTTCGGACGCCGCTAGGTGCCGAATTCGAGTTTCGAGCCGCGAAACGGAAACCCTAGCCGTCGCCGATTTTCGACGACGCGAGGTATAATTTATTTTAACTTAATTAATTGAAAGTATTGATTATTAGAATTTGCATGCTATGATTGATGAATTGTGCATTGTAATTACTTATATAAATGTAGATTTGATTTAGAATAAAATATGAAATTTGTGGAATTGTGTGGTGTTAAAAATAGAAGTTATGAAACTAATTAGGTTATTAGTTAATGATCATAATCTAATGCAAACTAGCCTAAGTAGACTTGCTAGAATTGATATAGGTTGATGTGTGTTGATTGATGCGTGATTGTGTTGATTGTGTGTGTATGCTATAGGATGTGTGATTCATCATACGGGCGTTAGTTTTTAGCTTGATTGTGTAGGTACGGTGTAGGAGCTCGCCGCCTAGGCGTGTGAACCCGTTTGGAGCTTCTACCAGGTCCGTTTAGGACTCGTTCTCTGATTTACGCTACTCTCTTGTGTATTTGATTTATTATGTGCAGGACGAGTTAAGTGGCATTTTATCGAATCCCACTTAACTCGGGCCATTTAGCCAATGATTTTTCGGATTAATAACCCTCGAGGATGAGATCCCTCGAGTTTGTTTTCGAACTTCAGATCCAGCTCACGTTGCCTTCAGGCCTATTGTATAAATCCCAACCCAGACCTATATATATGTATAGTTTTCGTGTTTTTGTGAGAGACTGAATGAGGGAAATCCGACTACCGTGTTACGCGAGCGGGCACGTGTGTGTCGACAGTGGGCTCTGGAATGGTGTGTGGGCCGTTTCATTCCCGAGGGATCCTGATAACTCCACCTTTGAGTTCCTCAAACCCGGAGAAGTGTGGAGGTTCACGGGTACTGCATTGCAGCGCATGTCTAGACTTGTGGTTTCAAAGGGTACTGAAGGCGACTGCCTGAGAGTACTCGTGTAACACCCCGTTTCGGCTCACCCGTGAACCGACCCGGAAATGTCACCGGCGACCGAACTGTTCGCTAATCTACTGGGTTCGGTTAAGCTGACCCGGATCTGCCCTCGGTGTCTCAAGATGGAGATGCAAACATGAAATGCATGGATGGGATGTGTGGGTTCTAACGTAGTCCTACATGCATGCTATGATGTACAAGCAAAAACAAGACAAAATAATAAATGAAAAACCAAAAGAAAATATATACTATTTTATAAAAAATATGGTAACACATACTAATCTACCATGACATTCAACCATTATCTCATTCATTTTTACCTGAGCCGAGTCTGAACTCCAAACTCACTACTCATTCACATTTATCCATTCATTTCATATCAAGCAATCAAAATCATCCTTCACGTAGCAATAACACACCGTCATTATACGTTACACGCGGCAGGTACATGTGTGCGCGGTTCCGTGCTGCTCCTCCGCAGTCCCGACAGCTTTCATCGCTCGCATTCCTCACCTACATATATATAGAAAAACCGTCAGTAACGAGTGTTACCGGCCCGGAAAATAACTAATATCAATCTGGCACAGGAGAGCAAACTCTCCTGTTGAATGAAAACCATATACTTCCTCAAGAACTCTCATCAGGGCACCTACGGGAGCCGTCGCCCTCGGGTCGACAGCGTCCCCCTATCTTTCACATTCTCATGCCTCGGCCATTTCTCTATTGCTTCTCGCGTCAAATCTCGTTCCTTTCTGCCCTCTGCACCTTCCATATTACTCCTGGCCTTGAGCACGAAGGCCGAGTACTCTCAGGCTGTAACACCCCAAATCCGGTTCACACTCGTGAACCAAACCGGCATGTTACAGGCCCCGGTTAGGTCGGCTAACGCGAACCTAACTCGTGCGGATCTAATCTCGGCGTCTTAAGATGAAGATACGATCTGTCATGAATGAATTCATGCACAAAATCCTAACATGGTACTACATGAATGACATGCAAATTAAATTTCACACCATCACAATTACGAGCAAAATCGATGAAAATTCTGAAGTAAAACAAACAGGGTCTCCCCTAAAAGTGCAAGTATGGGCCCACCCTGTCAAAATAATATATATACAAATATGTCGGCATGCATTAACAATCACACAAAATCTAACATCTTATGA
>JAURVB010014315.1:0-10686 GCA_033002965.1 Piper betle | reverse complement strand
AAATGATATACATATATACAGTAAAGCTCAAAGCATGCATGCCCCCGTTTTTTCATGTGTTCTTCGCTGTTTTTGCCTTCATTTTTCTTCTTTATATAATCTCAATTTTGGAGAGGTAGAATCTCAATTTTTAGTCCTGGCCCAGCAGCATTTCTAAATGGGCCACAAAGAAATTTAATGGGCTTCAAACTTTTGTCATGGGCTACAACTAGTTAGCCATCAATAATTAGGGTTTCTTCCCGTAATTGTATTGGAGGTGAAGATGCAACTCCTATTTGAAACATTGATTTATTGATATTATTCGTTGAGATATATAGTACAACCATCCCACCACATTGCCACACACACATATATATATAGGTGAAATTCCACATACACACACACATGTATATGTAGGTGAAATTATTTCTGTGCTGCACAGGTAACTTTGCCTGTGCTGAAGTTTGGGGACAGTCGTTGGATCGTGATCCAACGACTGTAATTCCTTCCCATTCCCCCCACCTTCTTCCTATCCTCTCCTATTTCTCAAGACCATCGACCGGCGACCTCCGCTAGCCTCTCGCCACCTCGGGACGGACCCCACCGCACCCCCCACCTGCCGTCGCAGTCCCCCTTCCCCTCGCCAGCCAGGACGAGCTCCATCACAGCCCTGCCCGTGTCAAAATTACCCTGCGCCGTCTCCCCAAGCCACCCCGTTTCCCCCACCCAGGTCGGGGAGCGGCTGCTACTGCCAGGGGGGAGAACACCGCCCCTCCCCCACCACCGCCTGTTTTGCCCTCGCCCGCTCCGTCTCCCCTTGCCTCCGCCCCCACTCGTAGCTGCCACCCCACCCTCGAGATCCCCCCACCCGCCCCAGCCGGTGGCTGATGGCGGGTCGACGACGGTGGGGTGGGGTGGGGGCGGCAAAACAAAGAGGGGAAGAACAGGGGAAGGTAGTTTCGTACTCAATCTCGACTCGAGTCAATATTACAAATAAATTTTAAAAAATAAAATAATTTCATAATAAAAACTTAACTCGATCTAGACTCGAGACAATATTATTATAAAAATTATTTTATTTTTATTACAAAATAATTTTAATATTAGTCGGGATCGTACTCAAATTATTGACTCTATTCAAGATGAGGTCAAGTTTTTATTATGAAATTATTTTAATTTTTTTAAAATTTAATTCGTAATATTTACTAAAAGTCAGGATCGCATCAAATTTTTATTACGAAATTATTTTATTTTTTTAAATTAATTTCATAATATTGATTTGAGTTAGGATCGACTTAAGTTTTTATTATGAAATTTTTTTAATTTATTTTGTAATATTGACACGAGTCAATATTAACTTTTATTTTGTAATATTGACTCGAGTCAGGATCGAGTCAATCTCGATTCGAGTTAATATTAAAAATAAATTAAAAAAAGTAATTTCATAATAAAAACTTGACTCGATCCTAACTCGAGTCAATATTATAAAATAAATTTAAAAAAATAAAATAATTTCATAATAAAAATTTGACCTTATCCTGACTTTAGTTAATATTACAAATTAAAAATTTTTTTTAAAAAAATAATTTTGTAATAAAAACTTGACCCGATCTTGACTCGAGTCAATAGTTTCACTACGATCCTCACTGATATTAAAATTATTTTTGTAATAAAAATAAAATAATTTTTGTAATAATATTGACTCGAGTCTTGATAGAGTAAAGTTTTTATTAGGAGATTATTTTATTTTTTAAAATTTATTTTGTAATATTGACTTGAGTCGGGATCGAGTCAAATTTTTATTACGAAACTACCCTCCTATTCTTCCCCCCTCTGTTTTGCCGCCCCACCCCACTATCGGTGACCTCGCCACTGGCCGCCCGCTGGGGCTTGGCGAGCGGCTAGTGGGGGAGGGCGCGGGGGAGACGGAGCGGGGCGAGGGGCAAAACGAGCGGCGGTGGGGGGGGCGGTGTGGGGCGTCAGCGTTCTCCCCACCCCAGGTGGGGTAAATGGGGTGGCTTGGGGAGGCGGCGCTGGGTAATTTTGACATGGGCGACATGGGGCGAGGGAAATGGGGCAGGAGCCAGATTAGACAGGGCGGGGGTGGGGGCCACGGCGGAGCTTGTCTCGGCTTGCGGGGGGAGAGGGGGACTGTGGCGGCAGGTGGGGGGCCGTGGTGGAGTTCGTCCGGGGCGGTGGGAGTCCGGCAGAGGTCGCCGGCGGGTGGTCTCGAGAAATAGGAGAGGAGAGGAGGAGGGTGGGGGGAGGGGGAAGGAATTACAGCCGTTGGATCACGATCCAATGGCTATCCCAAACTTTAGCACAGGCAAGTTGCCTGTGCTGAAGCACAAAAACTCCACCCTCATATATATATATATATATATATATGCATTATCATCTTGCCCAGGGACAAAAAGGTTGTTACAATTTTCCCCCTCCAAGTTGCAGCACAAAACAATGTTCACATTAATATATACATATATAGTGTTGGTAGCTAACAGCGGTTTCAATATTCCAATGAGCTGCTTGCCCAATTGTGAAAATTAAGAATTATGCCTAGGATTTATTCATAAGATGTCATTTCATGTTCTATCTCAGGAGATGGAAGGGACATAGAGAGGTCAGAAGATATTCGCCATCCGGTCTTCTCTTTTATACCTCCTTGGGCCCTGATCAAGAGCTTGCAAATCCATGCATGTCTCCACTAATGTTTGTTGATTATAATTTAGCTTCAATTATGCGCATCCTTGCCAAACATATTTGGTTGAAGGTAAATAGAGCTCACGAGAGACATGTACGTATGGACATAATAAACATGTTTAAGTGGTCCCTTACTAAGATATGTCACTGCAAACTCGAAGTACTTACGATCTAAATTATACATGTTTTTCAGGTAGTCTTCTCTTTTATACCTCCTTGGGCCCTGATCAAGAGCTTGCAAATCCATGCATGTCTCCACTAATGTTTGTTGATTATAATTAGCTTCAATTATGCGCATCCTTGCCAAACATATTTGGTTGAAGGTAAATAGAGCTCACGAGAGACATGTACGTATGGACATAATAAACATGTTTAAGTGGTCCCTTACTAAGATATGTCACTGCAAACTCGAAGTACTTACGATCTAAATTATACATGTTTTTCAGGTAGTCACTCTCAGTTACCACTTAACAATCTATAAACACAACATATATGAATGTATATAATGTTATTACAATTAGATCAGTTAATGGTTCGTTTGTTTTGTAAATATGAGTTTACACCAATCTGCTTTTCGGATTAGCATGATCAGCACAGGGATTTGCAGTTGTCCCATGTATATTGGCGCTATTATATTAAAAAAATACATATAATTTGCAGCTGGCTAGCTACATGCTTCTTATTAATTTATAATTAATGTTGCAAAAACTTATAAATAGTTCTCTAGCAGCTTCCCAATAGATTAAATATAATATTGAAGCTTTGGGTTAATGCAAAACCAATGAAGAATCAATATCATACAATAAGTCAGTGCTGTTCCATGTTATCATATATTGAAGCTGTGTACCTGCAGATCATAAGCTAGCTATTACTAAGCATATCAGATTAATAAGTCATGATCAATGATAAGAAGACTTGCATTAAACCATGCATGCAGCTTAGCTAGGCAGGCCTTCTATTGTAAATGCATTGCCTGCATGGATATCAGCAAGAAAAGCTGTCGAGGTCAAGTTTTCAGGGCAAGTTGTAGATCCAAAACTTGCCTAATATGGAAGTATTTCTCGACGTAACCAAACAACTTGGACAAACCCAAGTAGTCACATATATATATATCTCTCGGTCACAAAAACGAAGACATAGGAAGGAGGCCTCCAAGCTCATTCCCTCACATGGTCTGCTTTTTTCACACATGCATATCAATTATCGTCTCGAGACTTGCAGAGAAGCTTTTAGCGTTGTCGCTCTCGGACAAGGCAGGGATGACGACGACCAAAACAAGATCAACAAAAATCAAACCATATTTTTAATAATATGATTAATAATTTCTCACGGAGAAGTGGAAAGTTTAGGTAAACTTAAAAGCCGGGAAGATTTTTCATCCCGACTCAATTGTTTGATTAAGGTTAGTCTAAGTGTAATGACCCGACCAAAAGTTTAACATAATTAGTTAAGTCATTTCTTCAAAAGTGGTTAATTAAGTTAAAAATCTACTGTTCATTCCATTTATAAATAAGATCTTATCCCAGTAGGTAATAGATATGAGACTAAGTTGATCGATCTCACAATCCACACACCTTAAAAAATTTCGTCCCTAGAAATTTCTACACTTGCCCCATTGCTAGCCTTAGCACCTGTCTTTATCTATCCCGTGATTGACAACCTAAGTCAACGTCCCTAGTCTAGCCTATTATCTAACACGTAACTAGAACAACGACCAGCCAAAAGTTTAAAGTAATGAATTAAGTCATTTTTCTCAAAAGTGATTAATAAAGTTAAAGATCTATGGTATATTCCTACTTATAATTAGGATCTTATTTTAATAAGTATTAAATGTGGGACTAAGTTAATAAATCTCACACTAAGATTTAAATTTCATGATGTGGATTATTTACCACATCTTCTACCAATTTCTCTATCTCCAAAAGTTTTTGCTTGGTCAGTTCAAATTTCTTAGATGATGAATATGCATTTTTGGCCAATCGATTAAATATATAGTACAATTTTTCTCAATTAAAAAATAAAGTTTTGTTGCAATCACCACGAAATTCTACTTCATCATCATAAAAAATAACTTCCTTTACTATTTTAATTATTCATCTCTTCATGATATAAATTTGAGGAAAAATATCACCTCTATTCAATCTCAGTACATACAACAAATGCCTACATAAAATGTAACACCCCAAATCCGGTTCACACTCGTGAACCAAACCGGCATGTTACAGGCCCCGGTTAGGTCGGCTAACGCGAACCTAACTCGTGCGGATCCAATCTCGGCGTCTTAAGATGAAGATACGATCTGTCATGAATGAATGCATGCACAAAATCCTAACATGGTACTACATGAATGACATGCAAATTAAATTTCACACCATCACAATTACGAGCAAAATCGATGAAAATTCTGAAGTAAAACTAACAGGGTCTCCCCTAAAAGTGCAATTATGGGCCCACCCTGTCAAAATAATATATATACAAATATATCGGCAAGCATTAACAATCACACAAAATCTCATTTATAATGTATTCATTCTGAAGCTCGGGTCTCAACCCACTACGCTTCCGCTGCTCAACTCTGATCATATTTTGCATTCTATTATCGTGTCTTAGCATTTCATTCACATCATATCATCATGCTCAAACATTTACTCATGTCATTCACAATATAATAACATAATAATACAATATTAAACATTCAGAAATCTAACATGTGTGTGTGTACAAGACCTCATTGCTCCTCCGTCCAAGCTGGCTCCTCCAACTCGTGATTATTACCTACATATAGTATAAAAACACGTCAGTAACAAGTGTTACTGGTCCGGAAAATAAAATAACTATAACAAGCTGGCTATGAGAGCAAACTCTCATATGAAAGAAAACCATATACTTCCTCAAGAACACTCTGAAGGGCACTACTGAGGAGCCACTGGGCTGCAGACCCGGTAGCATCCCGAACTAACTGATCTGCTGCTGGTACTGTGCCGCTCTCGGCACTTCTTTTTCAGTACTTCTCATGAAACTTTATCCTAAGCCCTCTCCTTACCTCCATATTTCTCCTGGCCTTGAGCACGAAGGCCGAGTACTCTCAGGCAGTCGCCTTTAGTACCCTTTGAACCACAAGTCCGGACATGCGCTGTACTAAACAGTACCCGTAAACCTCCACGTTCTCCGGGTGTGAGGAACTCAAACGCGGAGTTGTCAGGATCCCTCGGGAATGGAACAGTCCGCTGGCACTAATCCAGAGCCCGCTTTGACTGTCACGGCATCCTCTGCATGGTACGTGCAGTCGATTTCTCCATCTCTCGTCTCACTAAAAACGCGAAAACTACATATATATAGGGCTGGGTAGGGATTTATATAATAGGCCCGAAGGCAACTTGTGGTGGATCTTGGTTTCGAAATCATCCTCGAGGGATCTCATCCTCGAGGGGTTATTAATCTGGAAAATGTTCGGTTAAATGGCCCGAGTTAAGTGGGATCCGATAAAACGCCACTTAACCCGTCCTGCAGGCAATAAATTAAACATACAATAGAAAGAGTAAATCAGAGACGAGTCCTAAACGGACCTGGTAGAAGCTCCAAGCGTGTCATCGCGCCTAGGCGGCGAGCTCCTACTCCGTACCTACACATCAAAACTAAATACTAACGCCCGCTAACTAAATGATGCATCAAATCCGACATGACCATCACACCACAATACAAACATCAACCATAACAATCAACAATTATAAATATAAAAATAATTCCAACTTATCCTATTAACACCTATTTCATTATATTTCCTACGTTACGTTGTACTCGATTATCATACTCAAATTTACTTTACTTCATTAGCTCATTTAACCTTCATACCCTGTTAATCACATCATGCACATGTTTACTTCATTCATAATCTTAACATTCATCATAATAATTAATCAACCCTAGCATGCTATGCTAACAATTATCATCAATTTTAAATAAATCAATCGGAGGTAATTATACCTCACATCGTCGGCAATCGGCGACGGCTAGGGTTCCGTCGCGCGTCTCGGAGCTCAAATTTGGCGCTCATCGGCGTCCGAAGCTCGATCGGGCTCCACTGGGTGAGCCCCGCGGAAGATCCGGTGAATTCCGGCGAATCCCAGAAATTCCGCTTTTCCGGCGGTTTTCCGGCAGCTGCTTGCGGTTTTCCGGCGACTTCCGGTGGTTTTCCGGCGACAATCGCCGGCGGCATCTACTGGTCGGAAAGGGGTCGTGTTGGGTACCCTCAGAACCGGCTCGGCGACCCCGACTCATCTACGAGGTCGACGCGGCCAACAGAGGTGGTGGCTCGCCGGAAAATGGCTAAAACAGAGGCCGGCGGCGATGGGTCGCTAGATCCGGCCGGCTAGGCCGGCGATGGCCTCCGCTCCGGTCGGGAAGGGTCGCTGAGGTGGTCGAGGATGCTCGAGGCGACCACCTGATCGTGGTGGCGACGGTCGGCGGCGGCGCGATCGGCGACGCGACCAAGCAGCTGCGTCACGCGCGGCGGTTCCGCGCGTCGCGGCGGCCAGCTCGTGGTCGGGCCTGGTCGGGCGGCAGGCGACGCCGTGGCCGGGCTGGGCGGCGTCGATCGACGGCCAGGCGGCGCCGACAGTGGCGGCGGTGGCGCGCGAACAGGGGCGGCGCGGCGGCTAGGGTTTGGGCGTGGGGAGGAAAGGTCGGGGTGGAGAAGAGATGGTTGGGTGGCAAACTTGTAATTAAGACTTGACTCGTCTCCGGCTCGAGTCAAGTATAATAACTAGGTCGTATTAAATCCTAAAAAAATTCATAAAAATCGGGAAAAATCCCGTAAAATCAAACAACACCAAAAAAATCATAATGATATGCTCTATGAACTATCAACCCACCCAAACTGCCCGTAACGCGTCCTAACGCGGTAAACGGCCTAATACTAATTCTACGATCCACTATATATAAAAATAATAAAAAAATGACTGGCATACTCTCATATATCTGATAACTCATTCTGTTCTGCTGTGTTCATGACGTTATCATCATATACTTGGGTACGCATGACCCTCATAGCTCATACACGCGACTGGCATCGGCTCGGTACACGTGTCCTGAAACTGACTCAACTCGAAAAAATAACGGTCGACCCGACCGGTTCTGAATATAAAACCCTAACTCGAATCGTGGGTTTTACATAAAATACCTATCACTTTCCAAAGTTGATAACTACATGTGCATTTATTGTTAACTCCTATGTAAGTAACACGTGTAACCAGCTCTTTATTAATTTTGCAACATGTTACAATATATTGTTCAACATCCTCCCCATCTAATTTCTTATGAGATGGGCAATAACCAAATTGTATTATAGTTCTTTTTGGAACTTATAAAATATTTTTTGAGTATAAGCATTTGCCATCATTACATTCAATCCTTGAATGGTAGTTAATCAATTTGAGGCTTTTATATGAGTTTTCATAAATTTTTTTTGCCTCATTTAATCTCTGTCTCTTGATAGTTCTCTCAAATCTATATATAAACTCAACAAGACTTTTTTTGTTGTTGGCATACCTGAATAAAATAAGTTTTGAGATTCACTTCGTTGAGAGCTTTTATACCATCCAAAAATTTACCTTTACTATAAGCAGGCACTCACACTTGATGAATTGTATATATGGATTTTAACAACTAATTTTCCTCCAAACAATTATCTTTCATTATTTCACTTCATTGTGGTTCAAATTCTTCTTTATTTTCTACCCCATAAATTAAACTATGGAATGACTCATAAAAATTTTTTTGTGAGCAATTACCTAATTTTTCACTTTCCTTTTTAAGGATATGCTAAATGCAAAGACGATGATATGTTGAAGGAAATATCAATTTAATTACTTTATCTATTGCAGGATCTTGCTTAGTAACAATTGCCCCGAAATGCCTTATATCCATATATTTCAAAAATGTTTCAAAAAGCTACACAAGCAGCTCACATCTTTCATTACATAAAAAAACATATCCAAATGTAATTGTTTGCCTCTGATGGTTTACTCCGGTGAATAGTGCAAAAACAAGTGCATATTTATTTATATCATATGTTGTATAAAAATCATCACTTCTGGAAAAGCTAATAATTTTTCTTGCAAGTCCATCACGCCCGAAACAATGCTTCAATATACCATCATCATCTATTTCATAGCAGAAAAAAAAAGTCATTCATCTCTTTCATTTATTTCCTCAAAATGTTCCATTAATAATTGGGTGACAATTTTCTTTATCTCTTCTAATATCTTTTTATGTACAACCAATATTTTTAGCCCTACCTGCTTCAAATTCAAGCACAAACATTTTTTGAGAAGTTTTTATGTTAGTTTCTTTAAATGTGCTAATCAAATTTCGGTGCACACTTGTAATATGCCTGAGAAAATGAGTTTTTGATAGTGTAACGAGTGCATGACTATGTTCTTTTTTTAAAATACATAACCTTCCATGCACCCTCTTTATTTTTAGTTACCCTAATGCGTACTCCACAATCTTCTCTAATGATAAGATAAATTCTTTTTTTACGGGGTATTTCTCTCTTTCGTTTGCTCGTATTCATACCATCGTTGTTGTTATCATCTTTATGTCTAATCTATATTTTACATTCATCTTCTTTTGAATACCCTTATTTAGAACACACAAACACTTGAGACCATAACTCTTTTGTTCTCCTGTGATAATTTATACTATGTTTACATACACCAAATTTAATCATTTTTAAATAATTAGTGTACAAGTTAATAACTAGTGTAGAAGTTAAGTGCATCAGACAAATAATCAAATTGTGAGAGGGCGTGCAGGGGCGGGACGAGCGGGGTGGGAGGGCGGACAGGGGGAGGGTGGGTTGTGGCGTGTGGGCCGATTCCCACGCTACAAACACTGCGCTGCACTACAAACGCATATGTAGCGCATCATAACATTTTGGTATATATATATACTAATGGGAGCATTGTTGGTAGCTAACGGCGGTTTCAATATTCCAATGGGCTGCTTGCCCAATTGGGAAAATTAAGAATTATGCCTAGGATTTATTGAGAAGATGCCATTTCATGTTCTATCTCAGAGATGGAAGGGACATGGAGAGGTCAGAAGATATTCGCCATCCGGTCTTCTCTTTTATACCTCCTTGGGCCCTGATCAAGAGCTTGCAAATCCAAGCATGTCTGCTATTCTAATTTTGCAGATTCTCCACTAATGTTTGTTGATTATAATTAGCTTCAATTATGCGCATCCTTGCCAAACATATTTGGTTGAAGGTAAATAGAGCTCACGAGAGACATGTACGTATGGACATAATAAACATGTTTAAGTGGTCCCTTATTAAGATATGTCACTGCAAACTCGAAGTACTTATGATCTAAATTATACATGTTTTTCAGGTAGTCACTCTCAGTTACCACTTAACAATCTATAAACACAACATATATGAATGTATATAATGTTATTACAATAAAATCAGTTAATGGTTCGTTTGTTTTGTAAATATGAGTTTACACCAATCTGCTTTTCGGATTAGCATGATCAGCACAGGGATTTGCGGTTATCCCATGTATATTGGCGTTATTATATTAAAAAAATACATATAATAACGCCAATACATGGGATAACTGCAAATCAGTGTAAACTCATATTTACAAACAAACAATTGCTTGATTTTATTGTAATAACATTCATATGTTGTGTTTATACAATTGACCAAGTGATGCTTGGTGACTATAGAAAAACATATATTGAATATCATCTTTTCCAAGTTTCTGGTGACATATCATAATAGGACCCTTAATATGTTTATATATATATGTCTCGGCTCTATTATACAAACCAATATATTTGTAGAATCATAATTACAAACTAATTATAATCAACAAAACATTAGTGGAGAATCTGCAAAATTAGAATAGCAGACATCTTGGATTCTGCTTTGATGGGGCAGAGTGAGAGACCCGGGTGTCCATTCTCCATATACTTCCATCTCTGAATGGGGCATGTGTC